>JAPYYQ010000275.1:0-30972 GCA_030522585.1 Anagyrus pseudococci
AATTATTAGAAATAGAGTAAAGTACGTCATAAGACAAGTATATACTTTCGTTATTATAAATTATAGTAATTTTTGCTAGAATTAAAATAATTTTTACTGGGCGATTTTTCTCAGTGTACATATGCGTGCCTCGTCATTGTCGCGAGAGCGCGCGACGTTTTAAATGGAACTCGCTGGTCGTTCTGTCCCCCCAGCCCCTCAGCGCTCGGTTTCCTTCGCTCGGTATATACGTACGCGCGCGGACTCGGCGCCCCTAGCGGCAGCAGAACGGCGGCTGGCCCGAGGACAAGTGTTATACTCCGGGAAAGAGTACCGTAACAGGTGAGCGAGAGAGAGAGAGAGAGAGAGTCCCCGCTACCAGCAGCGGCGGTGCTATATAGCTCGCTGCTGCTGCTGCCGGCAGCTCTCTGCTTGCACCTGCGATAACACGGCGCGCGCACGTGTGCACGCCTGACGCTCGCTCTCTCGTCTGTCTCTGTGTGTATACAAGCGCCTGGCTCTATACGTACTCTCTCTCTCTCTCTCTCTCTCTCTCTTTTGCCCTCGCTCTATAGCTCCGATCTTTTTGGGACCTCTCTTCCCCCCTCCTCTTTTCCTCATTTTTTTTTTACCTCTCTTCTTCCCCGCGTCATTATAGCGCTTTATCGTCGTTTTGAATGGAAACTCATTTTTTTTCCTTTTTCTTTTCTCTCTCCCTCTCTCATTCAACATTGACAAATCGGAGGAGTTTGTTAAATGGCGCGCGTGTAACTCGCATACCGAGCAGGAATTTTCGAATTACGGATAAGCCGGTGAAGCGTTTCAATTTACAGAACATTGATAAATAACGATTATTTTCCTTTTCTTTTATCTAGCCAAACGCGGGAGCGCGAACAACACAAGGGTGTTAACAACTTTTTGCGCCAAACAAAAAGTCGCCCCCAGCCGTCCTATCCTCCGCGTATAAAAAACTTAATAAGCCTGCATACGTATATCCCGGGTTCTAATGGATTTCTCAATAAAACTAGGGCCCCTGACGCTAGGAATAACCTCTTCGCCGATGTGTCTCATTTGCAACTGTCGTAGTTACGAAATTGAAAATATTAAATTATGTCGTAGCTCGCGAGAGAGCACGGGGATGGTATAGGTATCGGAATGGCTGGCGGGGAGGGAGGTAGGGGGAGAGGTATGAAAAATGTCCTTCTTTCCAATTTATACCCCGATTAAATCTGCAGCCGAGCGGCGGCAATCGATATATTTCACGGGAGAGCGAGTAATTAAAAGTATATGGAAGACTGGTAAGACTATTCTCCCTCTCTCTCTCTCTCCTTAACCGCGAGCGCGTGGCCTTCTCTCTCTCGGTTTCTATTATGTCGCAGCCGCGAGAAAGAGAGAGCGCGATCTCTTTCCCTCTCGCTTCAAAGACTACGCGAGCACGTGGCGATTGCTACTCGTTCCCTGTCTCTGTCTCTCGGCGCTAGAGAGCCACCGATTGGAAATACCTATTATTTTTTTTTCTTCTTTCTCGATCGTCCATCGATATGTCTATGAGTGTGTGTGTACGTGTATACGTATGTGGGAATGGCGTTGATCGATTGTCTCGCGATGCCGGGGATGATAAGTGGGGAATGGAGATTCTTTTTTAATTGACGATCGGCCGATACGGCAATTTCATGCGAAATCACATCGTAGTGAAAAATGTACGTCGATAAAAGGGGGTGGCTAGGGGGAAACTTATCGCGTGGTTTTTCGAAGGAAGAAAGAAAAAATAAGGAATAAAAAAAAATGTGAAACCTACTGCGCCAGAATAGGCTGTTTTCGTTGGATGTTAATAGCGTGACGGGCTGTGTTATTTCTATCGTTGCGGGTATAATGTAAGCGGAACTTAATGAAGTGGAATGTTTTGTTTTGCCGTATTAGATAGAGAGACACACACACGAGAGAGAGAGAGAGAGAGAGAGAGAGGGAAAGAGAGAGGCCAGCAATGGGCTTTCGCAACCGCGAGGAGAGAAGATCCTACATTTTTTCGTTAATTATCGGGCAAGAAAAATGAGGAGGTCGATTGTGGCCTCGTGCTTGTGAGCGCGCGCGCGCACAGGCTCTTGCGCGTCTCTGTGTGCGAGAGATAAAAGTTGGCTTTCTTATCGGCGCCGCAACCCGCACGTTCAGGGGTTATACCCGCTTGAAACGAGGACTTTCCACGCGTACCATGCGAGAGCGCGCTTCTTTTTCTTGCGCTCTGTCTCTGTCTCGCTGGTGTTTGGAAAATTTTTCATGACGCGCCGATCGCGAAGCGCTTCTTCATTGGCTATGATACTGGATAAATATCTCGAATACTCCGGAGGATGTGAAAAAAAAAATAAAAAAAATTGGATAAAGTGCGTGTGTGTGTGCGTACGTAAGCGCCGAGAGGAGAGTCAAAAGTTTCGCATTTGCATTTCACGAAATCATCGGTAATCTTACAAAATATTTACTCGAGATAAGGGAGCATATCGAAGAGGGAGAGACAGAGCGAGCGCGCGCCTTTTCCTCTTCGCGTCTCGCTCCTCGCCGCTCCTCGTCCAACTAATTTTTCGTTAATTTTGATTCGATCAAAAATAGAAGACAGCCTCGTAATATTTTTCCTTTTACTCGACGCGCAATACCCCTCTCTTCAATCCCTATTCACCTAACCGTCTAACCAAAACATCTCGTTACCACCAAACCAGCTCACGCTGTCTTCCTTCAACGAAAAAAAAAACAAGAGAAAAAATCTACCAGTCACATAGCAAACAAACCAATAGAGCTTCATCGACAAACTCTTCGATTCGCGCCGAGCGGGCAAGCGGAAAGCGTCGAAGCCGCAGAGAGAGAGAGAGTATAATACAGCCTCGTGCTCGGCTTATCGAGCTTGGCCCGAGTCGAAAGGAAGGCTTCTCTCTCTCGCTCGCGTCTTATCGTTCGCCGCCAGTACGTAAGCGCGTGCAGACGCGCTTCTCCTGCTGATATTAACCGCGTCGGCGGCGTAAGATAGGTCGTCCCCCCGAAAATAAAAACCACGTCGCCGCCGTATACGTAGAGCCATCGCACACAGCAGACATCCCTTCCGTTTCCGTTTCCTCGCTCTCACCCTCTTTCTCTTCCTCCCCCGTTTGTATATACCCCGTTTGAATTTACATGTGACTTCCTGCGGGTCTTTTCACGCTCGTTAACGGACTGTAACACAGAGTCACGACGATATTATACTTTATCGCGCCTACACCTCCAGGGGGTTGTCTGCGTCCCAGTCACACACACACACACGTGCTGGTTCTGCGGGCTGCCAAGGGCTTTTATGGGAGAGTACACTCGCCGAAGGGGAAAAGTAGAGCAGAGACGTGGGTGGATTTTATACGGGGGGAGAGAGAGAGACCCGCTTTGTTTTCTCTCTCTCTCGGTCGCTTTCGCTTGATATGGGCGCGTGCGAGTTTAAGCGAGAGATGGTTTTCGCTCTGGATGTATGCGGGATAAATGGGGGATGAAGGACGAGAGAGCTGTATAGCGGTTCTCGCGATTAATTCGAGGGAGATTTAGCTACGGGTTTGTTAAGCTTCCGTATACGAAGGGGAGCATAGGCTTGTTTGGAGTAATCGAGCAGGACACGAGTAGGGGTTACTTCAGCGCGCCCATGAGGGTTTTATTCTTAATTGATACTAATGGGGTAATAGTCATTTTCCGAGCGTCTCTCAATTGATGCGGATGTAACAGGATGATGCTGCGCGAGCTTTTTTTTTTCTTTCATCTTGTCGATTACGAAACGATTGATAATAAAACGAGCACGTATAGCGGTATATTTAAATAATTGCAGCGTTACAATACAAGTTCACGTGCGGGCTACAATAGAGACAAAAATTGGAAGAAGAAAAACAATGCACGCACGAGTCCAAGTGCATCAACGGGCTAGAGTATAAACGCGCGTTCGAGCAAGAACCGCAAGCCGAAAACGCGCATATGTTTAAAAGCTCGACGTACACTAGGGGGACAATATTGGTTATTACCCGGTGCAGAGATCCGCAACGCTCTTGGAAGCGCACGAGAGGGAGTAGTCCCCGTGCGTGCACATACACACCGAGAGTCAGCGGTCGAGGAGGGGGGGGGGCGGGAGTAGGGGAGGCTAAATCAGAGTGTCTCCTCGAGCGCGAAGCTCGGCTTCCGTGTGAACCGCTCGGCGATTATTCTCACAGATTTATCGAGGCGTCACAATGAGCCCAGTGGAGGTCGACGCGAGCGGGGGTGGCAATTGTCACCGCGGTTATTCTCTCCCTCGCCGACAAGTGGCTTTTCGGCCCGCCCTTCCTCCGTGTGAATATGTCCGCGTATTCAGAGGATGCCCGCGTACACTCCGGAAGTTCTGTGTATACGCGCGTGCGTGAATGTGTGATTGCGGCTACTGATAAAAGCCTCTCTATACCCTGCTAGAATGTGTGTCCTTCGGATTTGATGGCCGAGGGTATGCCTACCCTCCCCGCTTCTATCAAAGTCTCGCTGCCTATGCTAATTTCGCTTCGATGAAAATCGACCGCTTGCAGGTAATGGGGGTTGTGATTGCATTTCCCTCCGCGGCTTTGTTATACTCTTCGTTGCTACGAGCCTCGGCTGGATTTAGGTTATTGGGTTATGTTAAAGCATTGTTCTTTTGTATCATGCGTTTGGCGCCAACACACCTATATGGAAGAATGAAAATTTTTGAAAAGCGACTTGACGGTAACAAAAAAAAAAACGTGAACACCAAAATCAAACGGGCGTGTCGAAACGAGCAGCGGGAGGGGGTTGAGTGCTTACGAGCAAACAGAAGGTAATAATCGAGGGAGTGTTGCCGGGTGACGACGATAACAGCTTTCCAACTGCGGGAAAAATCGAAGCGGACTACATAGAACGCCGAGAAAGCTAGAGGGAGATGACGAGGCTCGGTTATCAGCCCGCTCTCTCTCTGAATTTATGCGGGCTAGGCATTAGTCACACTCTCGTCGCGGTTGTGCGCTTGACGAAAGCGCTCGACGCGACGACGAAGGGCCGCAATTACGCGCGAGGGAGAGAGAGAGAAGCCCGCTAAGTGAATCACGCTCTCTCTCGTCTTCTCCTTCGACGCCGGCTCCAGCGCTCTTTTCCCCCTTTTTATTGGGCTTATTATACCAACGAGAGGCGCTCTCGCTCCATCCTCCTTCGGTCTTCTTCTGTACCACAACACCGTCTCTCTCTCTCCCCTCGCGCCATTTTTCTCTTTGTTTCGGGCATATACGGGGGCTCGTTTTATTATCTCCTCGTTAGCTCTATTTCTTGTGCGCTCTGTGGGCATATGTATACATATATGGGTCACCAGTTCGTCCAAGACAGACCAGCGTTCTGTCTTCTCTCTCTCTCCTGTCTTGTAGCCTCTGCGATGAAGGCTGATTGGGTCTAATCGAGGGGAGGCTTCTTTTTTATCGAAGCTCTTATATATGAGAATTTATTGGCCTCTACGGGCCTAAGTCTTCTCGGCTTTCACTCACTCTCTTGCGCGTGCGATCATTCGCGGCGTTGGTTGATGGGAGAGACTATCAAAATGCATTTGGTAACTTTGGGGAATGTTGGGCCGGCCGTTTGCATGCTCTCGAATTTACTTTGACGAGGCTTGGAAATTGTTTCGATTAGCGCCGAGTTCGAAGGGGGATAGAACAGAAGGCCGAGAGCTTGTAACGCGTATACGATGGTTTATTTATGAAATATTTGACTGCTACCGAAATATTTAGGATTGCTGTCTATCAGCAGTGGTCAATACACGCGGATATTTCGACAAATTCTTTAACCGGCCAAAGTTATCCAAAACACGATGAATTTCCACAAGAGCACGCCCGGAAAAGGACTGACTCAGTTTTCAATGGAAAAAAAATAATAAAAGAAAAGGAACGATATAGATAGTCGCGGATTAAAAAGTCATCCGCGAAGAATAAAAGAGAGAAAATATAAATAAACAAGCGGCGAGATAGGTGCGCATTGTGAATCACGGCTGCGCGCGCCTGCTAATCCTGCACGGCAACAAGGCTCTCGCTCGCTCGGTGTGTGATGCGTCGACAACGAGGAGAAAAAGAGAGGCGCAGACGGAAAAAAAGGAGGAGCGAGGAAGAGCACTCGTCAGCGAAACAGGCACTCGGCAACGCAGAGAGAAAGAGAGAACGGGAGGCGGGCGAGAGAGGGGTGGTCGACAAAAGTGTCGAATCGTCGAAAAGTCAACCGCAGCCGAAGAAGCGGAGGAGGACTTTGCAACGCACACTCGCGCTCTCTCGCGTATGTCGGTGTAGGGTTAAAGCCGCGTACACGTTCTCAAACGCAACGGAATACGAGAGCCTGCGGCGTAATTCGAAGTTGCCGCACGGATCTGTCTGTCTGTCTGTCTGTGTGCCAGCGAACGCGCGACACATTTTCACGAGCTCTCTCGCTCTCTTTACACTCGGGGTAAGCGATAAAAGAAAATTTTCAACGCGACGCCCGTAAACCTCGATTCGAAGAGAGTTCGCTCTCTCTCTCTCTCGGTGCGACTGCAGCTTGCGTCACCCGGCTTTTCCGTCGAGCTTCTGCCTGCTCGTTCCAAGAGCCTTGTGCAATTCGGATATATGTGCGCTTAGGAGGTGGGGCGCGCACGGCCAAGCGAATAAATCGAGCCGAGTGTAGAGCTCTCTGGACACGTCTACACGTGTTCGCACCGGGGGTATAGACAGCACAGTAGCTGCTGCCAACCGATTTGGCACATATATATCGATTTCACGCCGAGGGGATGGCTTTGCCGCAGCTCTCTCCCGAATAGGAGATATCCGTGCTGGGAACAGTGAAAACTCTGGTTTTTTGGTTTATTCCGGAAAATCTGGAGAAAAACACGTGGAAAAATGTTTGTAGGAAAAAAATCAAGGCTCTTTTATTTGGTCCAGAGTCTCGCACAAAGAGCGCGTCAAAACACGTCCGAGAGAGCTCGCTAATCGACGCGAATAAAAAAACAAAAATCCCGGCAAAAAATTCTGTAAAAGGGTAGAGAGAGAGAGAACGTAGAAGCCCGGGGAGGACGAGGGGCGCTCTCGACGCTCACGGCGGAGAGAGGGACAAAAAATTAATCGCCACCTGTGCTCGCCTCTCGCCCCCCTTTCCACCTCTCGTGTGTGCCTGTAGGCCAAAAAAAATAAAACACGAGCGTGCTTTTTTAAAAACATCGGCCCCGGCAGAAATTCCGACAACTGACGTATCCTTTAGCCCGGCGGTTCGCCCACGCGCATACACACGCTCCGCCGATTAAGTAGTCTCCCCCGCGGCAGGAGCGATTTCCTCAAAAAAAGAAATCCCCGAAACAACGTATCCTCCTCCGACGTCCAAAAAGAAAAGAAACAAAAAGGCGAGGAAGAAGGAGAGAAATCACATCCCGCGAAAATTCCATCTCGCCCTCTCGGTATACATCTATAGACATCTAGTCTTGGCGCTGGGTGACTCCTTATAAGCCAGTACAAGTCGCGCGCGCGCCCCGTACGTCTGGGCGTGCCTAATCGCCGGAATATGGTAATTCGATTGGGCCCGAGCCTGTGTGAGTGTGCGTATAAGCGTCGCGCATGGATAATCAAGCTCTCGAGTCTGTGTGTGTGCGTGCGCGCTGATCGTTAGCGCGCGCTGCTCTCGGCTATTCAGGTCGACCGAGCTCGCCTCCGATTTCCAGACCTTCCCTCTCCTTCCATCCTCTTTCTCCCTCTCCCCCCCTCGACTTTTTTCTGGCTAATCGAGTTTTTCGTTGGCAAGTTGTTTTCTCCAGACACGATGCTTTTCGAGTTTTTCGTTTGGAACGTCGCTCGGGCTTTTGAGAGCTTGATTTCTCCTATATGATTGTGGGTAGTTAGGCTGGATTACGACTACTAACGATTCGACGATCTTCCTTTTTTTTTCTTTAACGGGCTTTCAGTGGTTGGGATGAGTTTTATTTGTGATCGCGTAATGAGATTGACGTGTGTCTTTGGATTTCGTTCGATCGATGGGATTTGAATTTTTTCGGGTTGGAAGAATTTTTTACTGTTAGACCGGGGGAGGGAGCATTTAATGACGATGACGAATGAGAGATTACCAGATTCTGGTGATTAGATATTATTGTGACTCCGGGGCCAGGAGTAATGTAATTGATCGAAAGAGTTTATTAAACTTACTATCGGTGGTAGGGTTACGGCTGAGAAAACGTTCTTCTATATTTGTTATTTGGTTTTCTTTTTGTTCTAAGGTCTACCCAAGTGTGTCTCTGTAACGATCTATATGTGTAGAGTATGTCTAGTTTTAGATAATTTAAATCGAGCTATCGAAATTATTCATTACGTGAGCGTACGAATTTTCTCAGAAAACTCATTCTTGGCCGTGAATATTAATCATCCATCTATTTAAAAAAAAACCATTCAAAACAACAATAATTCTTCGTATAACCACTACTCGTTTCAACATTATAAAAAAAGGATTATTTTTTCCCCCAATCAAAAACATAACATCATTAAATTACATAAGATTTTGGTATAGAAGGCAGGAGGGGAATCCTCCTTCTCGATTACACGAAAAGTCGGTGCGCGAGTGTGCTATACTTCGAGGCAGTCGAGTGCACGAGCAGTCCGTGCCTCTCCGCGTGGTAAGACAAGCCGCGCGCGCGGCGCTTATGTGTGTTTTCCAATAGCGGAGGGGGGAATCTGATTACGTAATGGCCGCAAGTGTAAATCGAGTGGGAACGATTAAATTGTTGCTCGCGTGTGTAAAACTTCAATCCCCACCCCCCTCCTCCCCCGGCGGCAGCGCCGCCAAGCTCGCTCGCATACACACACACCGGGGCGCTTGTAAGCGATGGCTTCGATGTTAATCGAAAGAGCCTCCTGACAAATCACGAAAATTTTCTCTTAATTACGTCTGCGGACTTTTTTTTCTTCTTATTCCCTCGTAATTTCGTTGCGAGGCTTGTGGCTTTTCGCGTTGATTATTATTATTATTATTAACGGATAAAAACAATTTGCACGATAATGCGAAGCTCGAATGACGAGCTGAAAATCCGTTATCTCCCTTGCAATACAAATTAGTCGCTAATTTTAGCGCTTCTTGAGTTCTTTAAATTGTGCTGATGATCGTTTTGAAAAATAGTCTCTAACAGTTTAAGTTATAGAAATGTTCTTCAGTCGTTATTAAAATTTACCAACTCTATTATTATTAACGTAATTTTAAAATCTTAAACGCATCTAATCACCATTTATGTTTTCTGTTACAGGTGAGTTAACCCATCGAACTGCTTGATCGAATCATCTCGAGTGCGAAAAAAGAAGGTAAAACCCTTACCTAATCGGAATTTCTCTAGTCTCCCGTATACATTTCCCGTATACTAAATTTCTCAACATCTCGTACCCCTTAAGCAAACAAGGAGTAGGAACCTCATTTCTAAAACTCGCGCTCTCGTTCCAAACGCCGATTTTAGTGCCCAGACTTGAACGAAGCTCGATCGTCATTGGCGCGATAAGCCGCGAGAGCTTTCTGCCGATAAAAAGCGTATACCAACCGCGTGTAAAACTGGATAGTGTGCGGGGCGTTCGGGAGGAGGGGGGAGATCCAAGAGGCGCTTCTCCAGCTTTAATAATATCATCCACGTTGAGCGAAGAGAGTGAGAAAGAGAAAACATGAGACATTCCTGCGCACCCTCTTATCTCCAAGACCGGCGTACAGAAAAGCGAGAAAGAGAGAGAGGGAGAGCTCCTGGCCGCGTTATCGAGTCTCTGTCGCGGGACTCTTATCTCAGCAGCCGATCGGCTTGCCACCGCCTCTCTTTCGCAATACTCCTCATGCGCGCGCGCGCGTGTGTGTATTGTGGTGCCAAGGAGTCGTTACTGTCGATCTCGCCTTTTTCCACATCCAGCGGTTTTCGGTATTGCTTTACCCCGGCCGCAGTACCTGTGGTAGCTTCGAGATACGGTTACATTATACTCGCGGTAAATAGGAAAAGAGAGGGAGAGAGACCGATGTAGAATCAGCTGGTGGCGCGCGAACGTCTTGGCTGACAAAACTACGCCGTATAGGCTCTCCGAGCGCCATAGCTCTAAAGCTGCCGCGGCAATCGCTTTATGCAACGCAGCGATTGTGCATTTGTATACTTGCCGGCTTAATCGACCGGATAATTTAGATGTAGTTGAATTACGGTATGCGCAGAAGAATAACTTAAATACTTCCACACCGCTGCCGCTACTAAAGCTCTATCCGTGGTTTTCAACGCAGACGCGCGCAGGATATTAAAACGTGATGGATTACTCGTAATTTACGACCGGCCATTCGCAGTCGCTTAAGTGAAACTACCTTCGAAAATGTGCGCGCGTTATTCCTTCGAATTCCCCTCTCCACCCCCCCCCCTAAGCGGCCTTCTTAGCGATCGTTTAAAACTATCGAGTCATTTAACGCTAGCGCGCTTAAAATCCCTCGCGTGCCACGAGAGTATGCACGCGCGCGGGAAAGGTTATACACGTATCACGAAAAACTACAACGTACACAGTTGTCTCGGGGGATAAAATAGAGTCGCGTACTCGAGAGGCCAACTGACCTCGTGAAAAGCTCGGTGGGCTTTTCCAACACTTGTTCGCTCGCGCACTTGTCGGATCGCGTTAAGTCTTAAGCAGCTGGTCATTTTTGTGGATGACGCGGAGCAAGTTTTTTCCCTCCGACGAGCTTGAGGCACAAGCTAGACCAAGAAAAATGGCGGGCTCGCACACGAGCTGCAAGCGATAAGCTACTCGATATTGTACGTACGCACGTCTCGGGGGCGAAACGAGAGGGGAAGAGAGCGATAAGCTCGCGGCTGAGACTCGCTTGTATGCCTGTGTTTTCTATGCTCGGCCGTACTTTTTTTTTCTTTTTAATTTTCTGTTTTGTTTTACGGGTGAGATAGGAGGAGACTAGTGTGCGTTTGTGGAGTGCAGTAACGAGTATATAACTTTGCTTGGATTTTTGCGCGATCTATGTTGATCCTTCGACTCTGTTTTCGCGATGGAATTGAGTAATGATTAGATGATTTGTAAGGCTGAGTTATTGGCATTTTGGATTTGTGTATAGAAAATAAACGAATAGAGGCTTATTAACTTGATATCAATTCGATTAAATCTTATCGCATACGATTATCAACCCTTAATTGATATAGATGTTATTTTATAATAACTCTCTATCTGCTGCTCTGAACCGATAGATTGACGGTTTTTTATTACCGATCGATTTTTTTCTTTGTCCTCACGTGCTTCATTTAAAAAATGACTTCCTCTGCTAATCAAGTATATTATAAATTTAAAATCGATACTTTGTGTTATCAATAAAGAGATATCGATATAAAAGAGTCCGTGACTTTCGAATTTTATAGAGTTAAACAAATTTTTACTACAGAACGACTACTCGTACACACATTGTTCTTTAACTTTATCGTCATTGATAAAGTTCGAGGATATCAATTGATTTAAAGCTGATTGAAAGAAAAAGTAAAAGTAAAGATGATAATTTCAAGATGTTTTGATTCCTCGTTAAAGATTTTTTTCTTTTAATTTGATTTAAATTATGTGTACGTGACTTAACCGAAACGATCATAAATATTTTCTATAACTCATATTTATTAACGTCTGCATGAATTATTAATAATCGTTTAAAATTTATTTTTTTTCATTTGCGCTTGTTATTATTACGCGACGCTACAGTGATTGAAGAGTTGGTGATTATTTAATAACAGACTGCAAGACAAGCATAATACATCGAAATAAAAATTCTTCCACTTTACGTGCCTAAATGTTTTTCACATTCTTAATCAAAACATTCTCGGTTATATCGTAACAGTTTTTCACGTTAGAAGCTCACAGCCAAGATGATAATCTTATCGAAAATAAAGAAGTAAACGATCAACATGTCGATTAGCGGAAAACATTTGGAACCGATGTTAAGTTCTTTTTGTTTTTATTATTACACTTTTAAAAAAACGCGGAAAAAACTATCAAATGTTGATCAAACTATACTTCCATATTTACGTTACACGAAAAATTGAGCACCATAGTTATTTTTAAGAAACAAGATTGTCCCCGGTCTATTATAAGCTCTCGAATCAAAATTTCCCAAAGATAAATTCCTGAAATTGATTTAAGGGACTATTACGAGATTGTATTACTTGCGTATTTTTTGTGAAAACCAAACGATTCGAAACATTTTTCAAACATGTTTATTTCTGTAAAATTCAAATTGTACGCGTCAAAACACGGCGTTTCCTCAAAGAGATTACCATATCGCTCCAGCTCGCATACAAAAAATCGCTTACATTCACGAAAAAAAAATCTTATCGTTCAATTAAAAAAAAAGAAGAACAAATAAATAAACAAATAATCAATAAAAAAACATCCTGAAAAAAAACCCACAAGCCCACGTCCACCGAGAAAAACTCCATTAACGAATTCAGTCATGCGTTCGTACGCACGCATATATGTATTTATACATCCATCGTGCTCGTTTTATCTCTCCGCGCCGAATATTTTTATCAAAAAAAGGCTCCCCTAGGCTATGACGAAAGCTCAACACAGCCCCGTTACGTCCTCGCACCGACTATCGTTAAAACAACAACTCTCCACACAAAATCCCCGGTCTCTCTCTCTTACGAAAAAAAAAAAATCTCCCCGGGTTATCGAGGCGACGATGGCGGCGGCGAATCCAGGCGAACACACGTCACCCACACAGAGAGCAGCAGCAGCAGCACACGAATATGCTAAAACGCGCTCGCCCACGTGAATAAAGTACGTATCGGAGGGGCGGATTCTGGAATATTCCTTCTGGTATATTTATATCCTGTGTGAGTGTGCAGCAGCAGCAGTGGCGGCAGTAGCGCAGAGAGAGAGAGAGAGAGAGAGAGAGAGAGAGAGAGAGAGAGAGAGAGAGAGAGAGAGAGGGAGGGAGAGAGTGAGAAAGAGAGCTTCACGAGCGAAAGAGGGAGTAGTGGTTGGCCGGGCGCAGGAGCCCGAGCCAAGCCGATATATACGCGCGAGCGCGCCCCAATATCGCTTCGCTCGTCCCTCCCTCGGCCTCTCTCCCTCTGTCTCTCCGTATCACGCATACATGCGCTCGACCCCGGACGAGTATGTGGACTGCTGGTATAAAGCAGAAGGGAGAGGGAGGATCGGACAGAGAGAGGCCGCAGGGGGGAAAGTCTGTGCCCCGCGCGTGCGAGCTCCTTCGTCATTTGGCGCTGCGCTGTGCTACATATATATACACTTACGCCGACGTCGCCGGGCGATTATGCGCGCGCGACAAAAGAGAGAGAGAGAGAGAAAAGTGCCGGACGCAGCAGTGCGAGGCAGCACGTGTGCGTCGGTGTGTGTAAAAGTATGCGAGAGAGGTCGAAGGTTGACGCGCCGAGAAAGAGGCGCTTTGGACGCTATACGCGCGCTAAGGAGGCCTATGTACCCTCGATTCGGACACACACACACGTACTAGCGAGATAGAGTATTATTTCAGGCTGCCTCTCTATATACGACGCGCTAACAACACAGAGAGCGCACCTGTGTCTTCGGCTCGCTCGTTTGGCTCTCTTTGCGGACTGCTGCTGCTGGGGGGGCCGATAAAGGCGATCGCGCGTTCGGAGTCGCTCGCTCACGCTCCTTGCACCGTACAGCTTGCTGTTACGAGAGCGCGCCGGTTTATTTTTAGGTCACACACGCCGCGCCGGGCCGAGAGAGCATATAGTGCTCCGCTGGTTACTGCTACCCGCTTTACTGCTGCTGCGCGTGCAGAGGGACCAAACGCTCTCTGTGCTGTGCCGTGTTGTCCAGTGCCGCGCGAATACACCGTTTCCCGCTTTAGACAAACCTCGGCAGATATTGCTGGCCAACTATTTTTTTTTATACGCATATGCAAATTGTCGAACTGATCAATAACGTCGTCATATTATTATTTATTATTTTTTTTTGTTCTTCGGTGTACGCAATAAAAACGGAGAAAAAAGAATGAAATCAGAAACTTTCTCCCCGACGATCCGCAAGAAGCACAGGGTAAAATCAATCGCAGCAGCGTACATACATACGAAACACATGAAAAAGAGGGACAGAGAGTGAAATGGAGAGAGGAAGAAGGGTAGGGCGGGGGAGAAAGGGGAGAGATACCGGAGTGTTTTGCATCGGCGCGCGAAATAAAAGGAGCGAGAGGGTAACAAAAGTCGGATGGCGTATAGAAAAAAAGGACACCGAGAGAGAAAGAGAAGTGACACTGGGAAGGGGGCGGCTTATGTGCGAAACGCGCGAATATATGTGTGTGCAGCGTTCGCTCGGCGGCTGAGCCACTCTCACCCACACGGCCGCATCACACGTATATACGTCTGTTCACACACTGGATAGTATATAGCGCGTGCAATCGGGAGTAGCTCTCGTCCCTCTCTTTCTCTCTCTTTCGAGAGTCGCAATCGTCATCGGCGCTGCCCACATATACACAGAGACAACACCTCTTCTACTCCCCTTCTCTCTCTTCCTCCTCTTTACTCCTCCTTCTCCACCTCCTACGTTCGTTCTCGCTCCCTCTCGCGCTCTTCTTCTTTTTCAGCTCCCTTTATATCCCTCTTTCTCCTTCTGTCTTTGTTACGACGAGGGTGTCTGGCGAGCGAGGGCGGCCAAGCAACAGCAGCAGGAGGAGGGACGCTCCCTCTCTCTCTCTCTCTCTCTCTCTCTCTCTCGTAGACGGCCGAGGATGAGAAATTCGAGGGGGACAGAAACGCGAGGACCAGAGAGGGAGAGGGATCAGTGGTGGCGGTCTGTATGTACATATACTCGTTGGACTAATGCCGATTCTCCATGTGCGGGGCTGACTCTTTCTCTCTTCGCTCTTCGGCTGTGTACGTGTATATACGCTCTTGAAAGGGAGAAAGAGAGAAAGCGAGTCCGAGTCACGACGTAGCCTTTGTCCACGAAGAGGTGAATTTCAAATTAAATTATGGACGTTTCGAAAGCAGTCGAGTGTCAAATATCTGTCGTACATATTCCTCGCAATGTATCGCTGTTTACCTGTCTCTTAATTACCGGTCAAAACGATTCGTAATTACTCATATTTGATCACCCTCGTCATAAATTTGACTGGACCCTGTAATGTCGCACATTTGAAAATACGTTACTTATGGAAAAGGGATGTTTTCTCAATTTGAGCGAAGCCACACCTCGTTAAAATACGTTAATCGAGCCCTTTTGTCTTAATTAACGAAAAATCGGAGAACAATATGACTTTAACGACGAGCGCAATAAAACGCCACAAAATGCAATAACAAGGAGGGACGATGGCAAAAGATGCCATAAAAGGATAATAACAACAAATACGAGTCGTGTAGAAAAGGCGAAGGGAAGGCTGGATGAGAGGAGGCTCGGTCGAAATAGCGCACTGTATGCAACGCGCCGAGTGGAAAAGTGGCTTGAATCCCGCGCGCGAGAGATAGCGCGTGGCTCACGGAGGGAGGCGAGAACGGGTGGGCGCCGATTGCGTGCGCGGCTGAAAGAGCGGACCGAGAGCCTTCGTCGTCGTCATCGTCGTCGGCAGAGCAGTAGGGGCGGGAGGGAAGAGATAAAGAGGGCGAGACGATCGGGGAGAGAGAGGGAGAGGGACAGAGTGGGGGAGTGAGGGATGAGGTGGCTGGATACGTGCGGCGGGGGGTGCGGAGTGGAAAGATGGCGACGACCCTCTCTCATCCGGCTGCTGCTGCAGGCAAAGCGGGGACGACGCTGCCAGCGTAGTCGGGGGGCAGGGAAGTGCGTGTCTGCATTGCAATGTGACTTGGAGTGCGAGAGAGGGAGAAGGACGAGAGGGGACTCTGGGGGCGAACGAGGGAGAAAGAGAGGGATCTGGCGAGGTAATTTTCGCTACAGAGCCGAGAGAGAGAGGCTCGTATACTGCCGCCACTGCTGCGCCGGGAGAGCTGCCGCTGCGCTACTACCCAAGCGCGTACGTGCGTGCGAGCAAGAGCTTATATGCGATCGGCGGCGGCCTCCCTCCGCGCGCGCTCTCTCCGCTTTGCGAAATAACCGGATTCGGAGCGGTGGTGCGTACGCGGTATATGTATATATACACACACTTGCGGCCTCGATCTTTCGATGCTAATGTTAATTGAAGCCTGGAAATTTTCCGTCATTCGACCTCTGTTTCTACGGACCGAGAGCAGGTAGCCCCCCCTCCAGCTCCTGCTGATTTCTTACCCCCTCGACTTGCCTTCTATAGCGTATGCGTGTGTGTATGTCGTAGTCTTGAAAGGGTCGGGGCATTTTTATGGTATGTTAATGTTATCGGTACAGATATTTGACAAGTCGAACAGTTTAGTTGAGGCACTCATTGTTTTTTGTCGAGGATCTTTGGAGTAATGGCAGATGCAAAAGGAATTAAGCTGAATGGATGTTTGAGTAATCAGCTGTTTTACAAGACAGCTGAGAAGAATCGGATCGAGATAAATATGATAAAAATCGCGATTGCGAAAAATGAAAAGATTAAGCGTCAAGCCTTTCGCGGCCTTCATTAAAAGTAAGAATAATGCGTTCGAGATGAAATAAAATCAAAAGTTAAGAAGAACCATACTCAATAATTCCAAAATAGAAAAATTAACAATTTTAATGAGCCTCGTCCATTTAAAAAAATCAAGTTAATACCAAAAATAAAAAAAATCCAAAAATCCAGTTAAGCATAAAAAAAAATGTAAAAATGAATAAAAAGTGACAACGCTTTAGCCCACATTAAAATCTCAATCAGAAGCGACAGCCTGGGAGTCCAGTTACTCGTGCTTCTCTCTCTTTCTCTCTACCGCCACTGCGTATTCGAATTCATTCACATCGCGAATGCTTAATACGCGATAATGAAGCGTAATGACGCCTCGTTCCCCCCTCCTCCTCAACTACCTGCCCGCAGACATGTTTACTTTTCAACAGTCGCCATTTCGTCTCGGACGCTACATACACATACACACGTATACATACCTACACACGCGAACTCACAGTCTCGCGTAGCGACGAGTGTAGTAGTCAGACAGCGATCGTTTCTACAATATTTATCAGAGCGTGCGATTCATCCTAGGCGCACGACGCACAATGGGGCATTGTGATGCGCGCGCTCTCCTCTATACACGCGACGCCCTCCTCTATCTAACCCCCCACCCCTCCCTTTTTTTTACTATAGCAGCTGCATCAGCAGCCTCTCAAAAGTTCCATTATATTTCGTAATTCGATATAATTTCGTCACTATACAATGATTGCCCGCGCGTACGCGCCCTCCCCCGGATTGTTCGTCGATCGAAAATTGGTGGACGTCGTTCCACATTCCGTTGTGTAACGCTCGCATTTAGTGCGCCTAGCGGGAAAAACGACGCGCTGTAAACCCTCTCCCGCCTCTTGACATAATGCTTTTTCATCGTTGATAATACAAAAAAAATAACATAGTGGCTCCTTTTTTTTTCATTTTATTCATTCTATTTCAATCTGAAATGTCCTGTGAATACATTTATATATCTTTGATAAATATGCATACCACAGCGGCCGAGATGGATGAACACTTTTAGGAGAAAATTTTGGGGGAAGGAGGAATAGGACATTCCTCGGGAAGTGAACGAGCGAGAGAGAGGGGAGTTGAAGTTGTCTCCGTTGGCTATCAGATTTTTACCATTTATTACACCGCTGTTTTATGCACTTAAAAGTCTTTTATCGTTCTCGTCCCCCATCCCTCGAGTTTTTTTTTTTTAAGTCTCGAAAATGCACGCGGTTACGGGTATTAAACAAAAATAAAAGAGTCCTAGTGAATTTTTAATAGACGGGAACGTCGATGCGAAGAGTACGGGGTCGCCCGGTAGTGACACATTCTCACACCGGACATCGGTCGTAAAAACGTTTTAAACGGTACTTTCACTTTATCTTTACACCTTGCAAATTTTACTTTTGTTTTGCTCTCTCGTGTGTTCAGCTCTCCGACACAACGCGCCGTACACACGTTTATATATCGGCAATAAAACGAGGAGAGGCAAGAGAGAGAGAGAGAGAAAAGAAAGAGTGTATAGTATACATATGCCCGAGAGATGCTCGAACGTCCTTAATTTCCCCCTGCTTGCCCCCCCCCTCGTGCAAATAAAAAAAAAACAAAACGAGAAGGAGACGATGCTGGACGGTGGAGGAGGATAAAAATAATAAAAAGAAAAGGTCGGGGTCCCGGACGCGCATCTTCGCTCGGACTCTCCGTTGGCTGTGGCCAAAAAAGCCAGAGACCATCTCTTTCTCTCTCTCTCGTTCCCATTAAGCGCGAGAGGTCCTTAAACGCCGCGTCTCGCCTGAGAAGTAAAACGTCCTCGAGGGAGCGGACGTGCGTGAGTTCTCTCTCTCTTTCCCGAGCCTGCAACAGAAAGAGAGACAGATAGAGAGGGGAAAGGGGGGGGAACAAGAGAGGGAGAACTTGAAGGAAACCGTTATCAGCGCGCATAACTCGCCGGACGAGAACTGGCAGTAAGTGTGGAGAAGGAGTTGGGGAGGAGGGGGCCAGGGAGAAGGGCCGAGAGAAGATGACGAAAGGATCTCTCTCTCTCTCCCGAAACGAAGAGCAGCACCATCTTCGGCATAATTTACCGAAAAAATCCCGTAATCCTCCGGACGCAAGAGAGAGAGAGAGAGAGAGAGAGAGAGAGAGAGAGAGAGAGAGAGGGAGAGATAAGTGGGCGAGTCCTCTCCAGCAGCAGCAACAGCCGTCTCCATCTCCCTCTTTCTCATCCTCGCTTAACCCAACGGGCAAAGAAGCGAATAAGAACGAGCGAGGGAGTAGAGCAAGAGAGAAAGAGAGAGCGGATTCATAAAGAAGTCGTGTCCGCAGGGTCAATTTGTCGCGGCCGCGCGCGCGCGCAGGCACTGCCGCGCTCAGCGGGTGGCTCACGGACCCCGTTCTCTCTCTCTCTCTCTTTCGCTCTTGGCGTCGTCATCGCACTTTGATGTAACGAGCTGCGCGCTGTATGTGTATGCTGGCTGGGTGTGCATGTGCTACGGGCAGCTCCTACGCGCGTCCGTGAGCATGTATAGCCGAGGGAGGAAGGAGGCTACTGCCGAGCAGTGCGGAGGAGGGACGAGGAGAGCGCGTCGAAAATGTGGGACACGCGCTCGACTACTCGGCCGCCGCGCGAGCAAGCATCCGTCGCTCGCGATCTCCCCTCCTCCTCCCACCCGCAGCCGACTCTGCCAGCTCTCTCGCTGCTGACGCCGCCGTTGCCGCCGCTGCTCCGTGTCTGTACGGATGAGAGCTGCTCCTGCAGCCGCGTTACTCTCCCCTTGGATACTTACTTATTCAGCCGCTCGACGGATTATTTTGCTTTTCGAACTGCTGCTTTTGTTTTTATTTTCTTCGTTTATTGGTGGAAGCGAATTTTTTGAGCATTGGGGTGTTTTTTTGGTGAAAAGCGCGCGCGAGGATTTTGAGTTTGCGCATGAATATTTTCGATAACCTTGATCCCGATTCTCTTGTATTTTTTTTTTGCTCTATTTTTTCAAACACAGCTTTTCCACGTATCCCGGGCAATTTACGTTTGCACGTGCGCGCGCGTGCCGTATGTACGTTACGATATACGCCGGCGCGCGTGACGAATTTTTCACGCGCGAAATACGTAGGCGGGAGCCGCGCGCACCGCACACTCTCCGCAGTATCGAGAGCGAGCGGCAATAACTTTTTATTTAGCCGTTCGCTAGTACAGCACGAATAAATTGTCCGTATTTTGTCACCAATCACGAAAATCACGCGGCGTGTCCTCGTAATTTAAAAAACTTCCTCCTCCTCCAAAAAAAAAAGAAAGCTTTATAGTTCAAAATATTCAGTCAGACCCGATAATCCATCCTAATCAGTCTTCCCGCGAATTCCGAGCTCATCCGCAAAAATCCTGACATGCAAAGCAGTAGGACAGGCTGTACGAACTTTGCAGTCTGCCACCGACGAAAAAAAGAGCAGCCAGCGGCAAAAGTGTGTATACGCACAGCAACAGGGGCGAAGGAGGGGAGAAGCGTCGGCGCCGCGGAATCCTCCGTTAGCCGCGCCGTGGCACGCGTAAATAGAACGGACACCCAGAGAGCGCGGGGGAGGGGGGGGGGAAGGTACGTCTGGATAACGGCAAAGTGCCGTATGTACACATGCCCGCGTGCGCGCGTATACCTGGGCTGCGCGGCAAAGGATGCGCCGGGAAACACTTGTCGCCCCGGATGTATAACGTATGCAGCCTTGGCTTTTCGATCGTCCCACCTCCTCCTCCGCCCACGTATGCTTGTCGCGATTTTTTCCCCTTTATTTATTTTTTGTTTTCAAACTTTACAGCCTTGTTGTTTTCGTTTTGCGCGGAGGAGCGACACGCGCGCTGCCCTGGAATATCGTGATTTCGTTTAATAGTCGCGGACTATAACAGCTCATAACGAAGCCGAGCATAAAAGTATAGTTGCCCAGCGTGAGCGCAGCCTTTCTCGCTCTCTCTCTCTCTCTCTCTCTTGCCGCGCATTCGCTTAATTTAACCCCGGGGTTTTATTATCAGAGGGAGAGAGAGAGAGATAAAAGGCCCATGCCGCTGGTCTAGGCGCGCGCACTTGTCCGCAATTACATATCAATGCGTAATTTTCCTTTGTGTTGCAGGTAAGCCGACCGGACACACGCGCTCTCCGCGCGTTCATCCAACTTTGACCCTAGTTCAGAGAGTAAGTATGCACCTATACAGAAGACTTGATGAGAGGGAGCTTATCGTCGTAGCCTGCCTATGTCTCCTCAACTCTTTTAGCCCCGCATATTTTTAGACCCGAGCCATAATTGTCATGCCGTAGTAGCACACGACAACTCCAAACGAATCTTACGTTTTACCGATCAATTCGATTCGTCAATGTGGAGCAGTGGCAGAAAAATCGACTATTTTTCAAGACGCAGCTTATATATTATTTTTTATACGACCTTATCTGACTCTGATTTCTACCGATAACACGCCTACCTCTCGCTTTCAAAGTTTATCCATATCATCTCCTAAGGATCTCAATACCAAATTCTTTATCAATTCCTCCGCTGACACACGCGAAGCCTGGCTAATCGCGATCCCTAATCACACTTCTAATCGTCCCGGGCACCCAATCGAACGCGTCTACAGAATACACATACCGAGCAAAAGATAGAGAGAGACGCATGTCGCGCTCGAGCGCTTCTCTCGCCGTGACCGCAGGGGCCAATTAGCTCTCCCAGGATTCTGCAACTTGCCCCATCCCCACCTCGTCGCCCAGTGGCTATTGTCCTCGGTATAGTCGCCGCGACAGAGATGGAGAAGCGAAAACGGTACTGTTTTCGAAAGCGCGCGCGCGCGCACGTGTATAGAGTCGCTCTCTCGGGCCAGAAGGTTATCCCCCGCGCGAATGAGAGAGACAGAGTTACGTAAGAGAGCTCTTTTCTCGCTATAATATCCGCTCGCGGGTTTTACCGTAAATGCGTTATGGTTTTGTAAAACGAGCGCGAACTTTATGGAGCCGCCTGAACGGCGACCTCCCCCTCTCACTGCTGTGTATCTTTTGCGAGCTCTCGCGTTGCTGTAATTATCGAGAGCGGAATATTACAGTCTTCTGTTTTTAATTAGTCGATGTAATAATCATGGGTGTTATAGTCCTATGCCCGTTGCATCCAGCGATTCCTCCGATGCACCATAAAACAAATAGGGGCCATGCATAAAAAGAGTAACCGTATTATATCGCTTTCAAGTGCAGAACAGGGAAGGAGGGGCCTGGGAAAACTAGTATATCGAGGCAAATTGTCGGAAAAGCACGCCGCGCTCGTAGAAAATCATATTACGAGTTTTCATTTCAATCAGCGAAAACTCGACGGGTGAGCCTCGTGTAATAGGCGCGCGTTCGATGAGCGCCTGCAAAATTGAGGAACCCCGTAGAGGTGCAAGTCCGCCGCCACTCGCTACGCGAAAGAAACGAGAAAACTTTCCCTTCCGTACGCCCGTCGACTTTCCCGGGTCGGGTCGTCGCGTCGCTTTGGCTCTCCGCGAAGCTATGTATATAGTCGCAACCCGTGGCGTGGCAACCCGCAGCGAACGAGCTCTCTCGCGTGAAACTTTCGTCGTTGCGGCTGCGTAGGGATTAACCACCGGCAAAAACTCCCGGCCAGACCCGCTTACTCCCTCGAGCGACATAGGAGAGATATAGAGATGACACGTTCTACAGATACTTGTGGGTGCAACCATAGATCGAGCTGAAGGGTGACTTTTTTTCTCTCTCTTTCAGTGCTCGCTGTTTACAAATTCTCGCTCTGGGGTTTAATGCTTAGCTATGCGTCATCTGTGCAATGGGTTTTTCTGCTTACTGCTGCGCCGAAGAGATAAAGAAAGAGAACACGTGGTTACGGGTGGATGTGGCAAAAACCGAGGAAAGAGCACTGTGCTGGCTTTTCTGCCCCTCCTAGGAAAATTCATTCGGTGTAGGGACGACGTTAACTACGATATTTCGTTCCAGTTCAAAACAATTGCTCTTTCCATCATTGCTTGACTTTTAATCATGTTGTATGCGTTTGCTGTTGAATGGATATTCCAGTTTTCCTAAAACGAAAAATCATCAATTGGTGGCTAGTGAAATAATTACGAGTAGGCCTATAGAAAGTCGAAGCGACCGAGGAGCACTTGATTAATGATAAAATCAAGGCGAACTTACGTATAACAAACACTTCGACGCGATCGCGTATGAAACTACAGGTATTAGAAGTACGCTTAATAATTTAACCGTGCAAACAAGAACTCGGAGCTGAAACTACCGCGTTCTCTCCAAAATTTCCATACCTGACAAACAAAACTTCACGTCGACGGCGCACTTGGGCAAAGGCACCGTATATTCATACACGTTAGACGTCATCTTTTCGCCCAAACTCTTTATTTTCATCATCGCTCCACACAGCCGGTGGCTAGGTTTTAGTCGCATATCTCTTCTATATGCGCGTCGCTTCGTATTCCCGGGCGGACTAGGACATCAACCTCGGGAAAGAAGCAGCAGCTAACAACACAGAGAGTAGACAAAAGTGCCGAGGCGCCCGCGTCTGGCGCTTTAATTTTCCCTCGCGCTTTTTTTCCGGGGCTTCTGAATTTGTCTCTCGCTTTGTGCGAAAAGGAGATGCACAGCTGTGTCTGGCTCGTTTCACACGCCCCTGTCCCAGGCCCTCTCTCGTTTTATCTATCCCCTCCTTTCTCCTCCAGCTTAGTACTCGCTGGAAAGGTACTCTTTGCAAAACTCGAGGCATATAACGCACTACCTGGGTCATACGTCGTCGTCGCGGCTGACTTTTGTGACGCGACTCCCGGGTATTTTTTTTTCCTTATTTTTTTCGCGTCCCGGAGGGAAAAGTGTGTTAGAGCGCTTTTGACCGTTTGGTTAGTTTTACGCTCGAAGCGACAACGCCTCTTTTGCGCATAAGCGCACGGTAAATTATCTCGGCTTTTTGCATATTTCCCCCACCCCTCCGAGCGAGGCTAGCACTCGCGGCTCTCTCTCTCTCTCTCTCTCTCTCTCTCTCTCAAAAGAACAGCCTACGGGGCTTCTGAAAGCGCGCGCCAGCAGCGTGGCTTTCAAAAACGACTAATTTACCTATAGCTCGGCATCGCGCCGGGTATACTCGTAAAACCGATTGTGCGCCCCCTTATGCGCCTTTAGTCGTGCTCGCGCGCGCAAATCCATTTTCCTTTGCCGAGAGCGTTTCGCGAGAAAATGAGAAAGAACGTCCGAGCGCATAAACGCGCGTGAAAGCTATGGATGTATACACGCGGTATACCTCATTCTTTTTTTTTCATTTCTGACGCGTGCGGGACACGCTTGTTAACTTATTGCGAAAATAAAAATCAATAGCGGTCGAAATGTCGCGAGCTATGTTCCGAAAATCCTAGAGAGCAGGGGGAACATGCTAATACGCCCCGTGGAAGCTACAGAGCTGAGATGCCAGGTGATTGTTTGCGCATAACGCAGCTCCGAGTCGGCTCTCACGTCCTAGTTTCCTGTGGAAGGGGGAAGCTCAAGCTGAGCGTCGTCTCCTTGTCATTGTTATTATGCCGCTGTCGATATCACAAGAGAAAGAGAGAGAGATATAGATATATACATCGGGGTGAAAAGGATCGGTGAGTTTCTCCTCGATTACCCCGATACATATCCCAGGCAGTAGTCGTCGTCGATGTAGGCGCTTCACATACGGGCAGGGAAAATCGAACGGTTTCGGTGGGGGGGCGGGAGGGGTGGGGGAGGGGACAGAGGCGGCGATAACGCTGCTAGTTCCGCGGCAATAATCAATATAGGTACCCTGCTTTTCCTGGACTACCAGCGGCAGGAGGGGGGAGGGGGCAGCAGCACACCGTATGTGCGCCTGTGTATACACGTAAAATGCGGGAGGGGGTGGATAACGTCGTGAAGGGGGTCGGGGGGGGGAGGGCGACGCTGGGGAAGCCCCTTTAAACGCTGCTGTAGCTCAGGGTTATTTTCAGGCCGAGGTCCATTAGGAGAACGCGCCCTTAAAACAATTTTTATCCTGCACGACGTTCAAAGCGAACGTTCAGTTTCGGAAAAAAATAGTACTATACTAGGATCTTTTTATAATTTTCTTTTTGCTCCGCCAGACAGTTTTTGTTTAACCAAGAGCGCTGTACTATACATAGTTGTAGAGAGTTCGACATTACCGCGCATGAAAATTACCCACTACCACGCGTGGATATTTGTTTTCGTTTATATAGCAGCCGCTCCCGCGACTCTAACTATATGGATTTTAAAAAGCCAGCGTGCAATTAATAACAGCGCGTTACCCAACGTACACTTTTTGCGTTAAAACAACGAGAGGCACACGGGTTCTCTCGTTTCTCTCTTACTCCGCCAGCGGCAGCCGAAGTCAATTTCCGAAAAATCCGTTCCAAAAGCTAGTACTCCACGAAAAAAAGACACCCATACCTATCCGCGCGCAAACCAGCGTAAACGTCGAGAGAGTGCAGTATCAGCCGTGGGCTGCGCGCAAAAATAAACGGATTTCCCTTTCCGCGTCTCTCTCTCTCATTCTCCGTCTCTCTCGCTGTATTTTTTTTCCTCTGTCCTCTCGTCTTTTTTTCTTCCCTCCTTCGCAGAGCCGCACACACCAGTCGTCGATGGGCTTCGCATATGACGCTCCGGCCATCTGACCTCAATCGAAATTCGGTCGATCGATCCTCGGCGCTCGTGCGGCTCGCCGGCTCACCCCACCCCTCGGCTTTTTCGCTTTTCCAGGATACATATATTCCAGCGAATCTCTCCCGAGCACACTCTTCTTCTCTCTCTCTCTCTCTCTCTCTCTCTCTCTCTCTCTCTCTCGCTCCCTTTACTTTTTTATCTCCTGCTTCCCGTAATCGATACTGCGAGCACGCGCGTGTGTATGCTCGCTTTTTTACCCTCCCCTCTCGTTCTTTTCGGTATGGCTTAACAAGCTCAACATAGTCGCCCCCGAACGTGTAGTGCGAGCCTCGAGAGGAATAACATTGTTATTGTTATTATTTTCGTCTAGGCTCAAATTAATTTGCATGAAAAATTGAATACGAGAGAGTGAGAAGAAAAAAGAAGGTAATCCCGCGTAGCTTGGCCCCCGGTATATTTTATGATAATCCCGTGTTTATTTTCGGTTAAAACCTTGTACCAATATCCTCGTATCAAGGTTCCATCTTGTATCTCGTTACTTATTTCGCTCTTCCTTTACAAAAAACAAACGAGAGAGAGAGAGAGAGAGAGAGAGAGAGAGAGAGAGAGAGAGAGAGAGAGAAAGCCGCGCGTTTACACAGCGCGCAATGTCTATTCTATCTTCAAGCCGAGCAATGATAAAGGACTTTCAATACCTTTGGCTGTCCCCGCAGCAGCCACTCGACAGAATGTCCCTCGGACGTGCCGCTCTCGAGCAAACAGACCCCGAATAGCCCCCGTAAGTTTTAAGCAAGATCACACTGTACGTTCCCTTCGTCCCCCTCAGTCAAATTGGAAAATCGACCCGCATCGTGTGTCGATTTGAGCCGATCTCACCCTTAGCCCTTACACCCCTGCCTTCGTCATCTGCTTCCTCAAAGAATTACCAGCCACTAGAGACAGCAAAAGGAAGGGAGGAGGGGGGGCTCTAGGCGTGACTGCGGCTCTCGAGGACGCTACGCTTCACCCGCAGCCTTGATGCACGCGCGCGCAATCGACGGTGTATATAAACGCCTGGCGTTGCGTCACGCGCGTGTATAACGTCTATAACGCTGTACTGCGCCCATCGCGGCTTATAGGAGCACACACCTCGCCCAGGATTGTTTGTTGGGCCTCGTCGGCTTTTTCGATGGGAGCCGATGACCCCGTGTCCTCTCTCTTCTCCTTTACCCTCTCTCTCTCTTGAAGCTACTCGAAGAAAGAAATCAATGATACCAATACCTCTGAAACGCGTGTACGTGTATAAGAGGGTCTCGATCTGAGAGGATTGTTTTTTTTTCTCTCTATCTTTCTTTCTTTTCTTTATCGTCTCCTCTCCTTTTTTTTTCATTCCTCGGTTTTTGGAGCGTGAGAGAGCTTTGGTCTATTCGGCACACTGGGGTTTTTCTGTCATTACTGCCCATCGGGGCCGATTTGCTGCTGGACGACGCTCGACTGCCCTTGAGCGAACTCCTTCCTTTTTTTTTTCTTCGCCGCGTACAGTGCGCGATATTGCTCGATAATTGCCGTTGCGAACGGTATTCGAACGTATGATCCTGTGCTGTGGTCTTTTAAAAGTTACGAATCATCGTAAATGCTCCCCCTCGCCTCCGCTGTACAGTGCGTATCTTGATGTGCCTCCCATTCGCGATTGTAATCGGTTAATTTCGAGAAGCGAGATATATTATTAATTTAAAGTGTACAATTTAATAGCTAATTAACGACGTCCACAGAGAGTGCGGGGGCTCGCTTGCATTAAGAGAATAGAGCGGTAATTGCCAAATTTATTCGGAGACGCGTGTGTGTGTGTGTCGCAAAGGCAAATATATTTTATCGAGCCTACGAGCTTGTCGCGCGGCAATAAACTCTCGCGTGTTATGTCACGTTTTATAACGTTTCTTTGATTTAATTAGATGTTTACATCAGAGACAGTTTAATGCCGCGATGATCGTCATTCGCAACTTTGACGCTGCAAATTGTATTGCTTAATTAATAAGCCGCGCAACGCCGAAGAAATTGCACTTGGCGCACTCTCTATCTCCTCGATGTTGTATTACTTTTTAATTTTTCCATCTCACAGCCGTCATCCCGACGCGTGATTCCGTTTTACAACATCTTTAGCTCTGCCGCATGTGTTCTTTTTCTCTCTTTTTTTTTCAACGATATTATAAATTATGCAGTCGCGCAAACGTTGAAGAGGGAGTGTGCTCTCGGCTTGAGATTTTAAATCAATCATCCGCGCTGTCTTGATAGGTTGCGCAACTCCTCGAAAAAAAAAAGTTTCTCAAAAAAATCACATCGAGAATTATCCGCATACACACGAGAGTGTGGCGGGGTATTTCGTCTAAATGGATTTCACGCGCGTACATGTGTATGTAAAGAGAGACCTGCACGATCGCTTTATTAATTTAGTGAGCGCGTATTTGAGTAAATACACTTGGCGCACACTCGCCTCGTAATTAAATACATCGTAAAGCGATGTTGAAGATTATCCGAACTAATTATAAACCAGTTGGAAACGACACGCGCCGTATATCGCTCTCGTAAAACGCTCTCTCTCTCTCTTGCTTCCACCTGTTCTAAAAAAAAATATCGTGTCTCAAAACAACCTTTAGCCGGGGCGCGAGTGACAGTGTATTGTACAATCCGTTCGTCATTTATGAAATTCCCCCCGCGCGTGTCCAGCTGTAGCAACCCAGGCGCACTTGGCGTCCAGTTTTAATCGAAGTCGCTTTACCAACGCGACTCCCGAAGCCGTGTGTTTATTCAACTTCAACGCGCGCGGTTAGCCAAAGGCACCCCCCACCCCCTCCCCAACGCAATTAAATCCCCGGCGATTTGCTAAAAGTTTGCTCAACCGTACACCTCTCGAGCCTACTCTATACAGGTGTCTCTCTCCCAACGCATTTTTCCCCCCTTTTGCGATTACGCGAGAGAGGCGCTTGCCTTGACCGCGGCAGGCTATCCCCCGAAAACCGCGTATAAGCACTCCGCACACCCAGAGCGAGAGATAGAGAGGGAAGGCAGGGTGTTGCGCTCTCTCGGACAGCTGTAATATAAAACGTCGGTCAACGCGAGGCAAAAAAGGAAAGAGAACAAAAAAATGGGAAAAAGCCGCCCGAGGCTCGGGCGCGCAGCTCTCTCGACCGCAATTTTTTGTCCTCTCTCTCTCTCTCTCTCTCTCTCTCTCTCTTGAGTGAGTCCACGTACCCCTTGCGCGCGTTTTCTCGGCTGCTCGCGAGGACGTAGGTATTTGAAAATAAGCGGAAAGAATAAAAAAAAGAAACCAACTCGAGGGGGGAAACGGCGTAGGCGCGCGATTATCGCACCCATGGGCAATATCGCGGCGCGCGCGCGAGCTTGGTTTCCCCGCGGCTGGAAAAACACACGCGCCAAGGCCGGCGCTAAGCTATACGTCCGTGCTGCTGCTCTATGCGCTACATAGTCGCTCTCTCGCTCCGAATCGTAGCGCCGTCTCGCTCGGCTTGCAAGCCTTTTCCTACTTCTTCTGCCTCCTCCTGCCCCTCCTTCTTCTACTACTTCATCTTGTTGCTGCCCCTCTGCTACACAGCCCGGCGTACAACGCTAATTATTACGCCTACGCAGCGGCGGCGCACCCGCGGGGGTGTGTGCGTGTGCGAGCGAGAGAGGAGCCGTGGGCGTGACGGCTGAGAGAGAACGACGACGCCGAGGACGATGACGAGAGCAGCAGCAGCAGCACACCACGCGATCGCGGAAGCGCTCGTTAGCTCGTCAGCTAGGCAGGATGCGGAGAGCCGAGGCGGATTTTTTTCTTTTTTATTTTTTCTTTTCTCATTTTTTTTCGCTTTTTATCATTGCTTCAATTTTTTTTCAACTTTTTTTTGGGTGTTTTTACTTTGTGGCGCAACGATTTTTGTTGGACGTCGGTGGAGAGTAATTGTTGAAGTTACACGTTGTTTGGATTTAGCGGGATGATGACTTGTTAATTTTCATGATTAATCGCCGTATTCGTGGGGCTTTGTTGAATTTGTTCCTCCTTGCTATATTTAAAAGATTTTATTCAGTTTCCTCATTGACGCACGTGTAAATTTGTAAATTCATATACGAGTCTATCCTTCGCGCAAGGGCCGAGTCCTCGAGAACTCGAATAACAATTATTCCACTTTACAAGTCAAGCAGACGCTTTGTTCATTTAGGATCGTCGTGCAACCTCTCCCCCCCCCCCCTACTCTTCTGCCGAAAATTCAAATTCCGTCAAAAGGACATCAGCGACACTAATTCTCCAGTCGTAAATTTTCCCAAAGTCAGCTTAGTCGAAAGAGAAACGACGAGAGTCAAAAAGCGAGAGGCGCATTAAAAATTCGTTGATTCACCCTGGAAAAAGGTCCCATAAATTGAAAAGTACAACGATACGCACCCGAGAGAGCGACACGGCGCAACTCCATTAACATGCATGAGACCTAAAAACTTTTCAGCGTTTTTCAGTGGTTAGCCAAGACGAGAACCGAAGCGCGCCCACGGTATATCAGCCTGGTAATGGCGACTTGATTACCATAAGGTCGGGGGGCCCGAACGAGCAATCCTCCATAACGAGGGAAAAAAAATTCACGCGCACCATTTGACCGTACGACTCTCTCCCTCTCCACTAATGCGCCACATTAACGTTAATTTTCTCCAACTTTCTCCCCTTGGCTTTCCTGGATCGAAATCTCAGTAGGAGGCTATGGGCAACCCTTAAGAGCCTCGGCAACCACTAAGGCCTCATTGTTCGGCCGAGACTCCGGCGAAGACCTCCTCCCCGGGCCGCCATCAACCCTTAGAGGGATTAAATTACTTCGACGCCTCGTAGGAGCAGGCGCTTACGTACCTCCAGTGCCGAGCACGATTTCGAAGCGGCGTAAGGGGCGAAACAATGACCGCTTCGGATTCCAGCTCTCTCGACCCAAAACAGCAACAAACTCCGAAAACATTCCGGGCCCCCGAGTTAACAACCTTTCCGGGGCCCCGAGACTCTCTTTTACAAAAGCAACATGACCTTGTGTGCGTATGTGGGCGTTTAATACGCACACGATGGGGCCAAAGGAAAATCGAGTGAGCAACAACATATTCAAGTTGTACATCGGCACGAAATCTTGAGGAGCGCTTGCAGCGCATTAGTTGGTCCGAGAAGGGAGGTAACGCGTCAAAGGAGATATCGGGCGCGTTTGGGAAGACGACGGCCGTACGACGACGACGACGACGTCGAGAGGTGGATATATACCGCGAGCAGTAGTAGCTGCTCCCCCACCTCGGTCTTTCTCTGTCTCTCTGGTATCTCTCGCGCCTGCTCGTCGCTCCCTCGTCCTCGACACACCGACACGTATAGCCGCGCACGTGTATTAAGCGCGCCTTGCTCTCACCCACACTCGGAGCCGCGGGGGCAACAGCCCCCCCACCCTCTCCGTAGCGATTGTAGGGGCCGAGACGAGGGGAAGAGACGACGTGGGGGTTGCCGTTCTTGCAGGAACAGAGATAGAGAGAGAGAGAAGGAGAGTTGCCGAGTGTTGAGCCACGAGACGCGTATATACCCGGGTAGCAGAGCTCTCGTAGTCGACCGTAGGAGGACTGTGGGAGGGGGAGGAGAGAGAAAGAGAGGTGGAGGGTGGGTGGGGGGCGGAAAACGACGCGCCCGCACAGATACATGCAGCAGTGAGAGAGAGAGAGAGAGCCTAGGGGGAGTCGTGGTGGTAGAGAGAGAGAGAGAGAGAGAGAGAGAGAGAGAGAGAGAGAGAGAGAGAGAGAGAGAGAGAGAGAGAGAGAGAGAGAGAGAGAGCGAGAGAGAGAGAGA